>JALXFT010001504.1:0-42641 GCA_023376895.1 Aspiorhynchus laticeps | reverse complement strand
AAAATACTTTCAACACATCACCATCAACACGCGTGGTGATCGTGTTCTTGACCACTGCTACTCTTCTTTCCGGGACGCCTACAAATCGCTCCCCCGCCCACCTTTCGGCAAATCGGATCATTCTTCCGTTCTGCTCCTGCCTGCTTATAGGCAGAAACTGAAACGAGAAGCACCCGCCCTCAGGACAATTCAATGCTGGTCGGACCAATCGGACGCTATACTACAGGACTATTTTGATCACGTGGACTGGGACATGTTCCGGGCAGCGTCTGATGACGACATAGAGGCGTACTCAGATTCTGTAACGTGTTTCATCAGGAAGTGCATAGAGGACCGACCAAAACATCTACCCCAACCAAAAACCGTGGATTAACAGCGATGTTCGAGCAGCCTTGTCAGCGCAGACATCTGCCTTTAAATCCGGGAACTTTGACGATCGAAAACAAGCCAGTTACGATCTCAGGAAATCCATCAAAGCCGCCAAATGACAATATAAACACAAAGTTGAAGAACAATTCAACACCAACAATGCAAGAAGCATGTGGCAGGGCATCAATAACATCATGGATTTTAAAGGGAATAAACCAGCTACAGTGAACATTGCCGGACGATGTTATCGGACGAGCTTAATCTTTTTTTATGCTCGTTTCGAGGCTCACAACACTGCCCACACAGAGAGCGCTCCCGCGGCTGTTGCAGAAGAGGTGAGTGCAATCTCCATTTCCGTCGCTGATGTAACCCGATCCTTCAAACGGGTGAATATCCACAAGGCTGTGGGTCCTGATGGCATCCCAGGCCATGTGCTCAGAGCATGTGCATTCCAGCTAGCCGGGGTTTTCACAGACATTTTCAACCTCTCCCTCTCTCTGTCTGTGGTTCCCTTAATGCTTCAAAAAATCCACCATTGTGCCCAGACCAAAGAAAAATAAAATCACATGCTTGAATGACTGGAGGCCTGTTGCTCTGACACCCATCTTCAGCAAGTGTTTTGAGAAATTCATCAGAGACTACATCTGCTCTGTGCTGCCTGCCTCACTGGATCCGCTGCAATTTGCATATCGCAGCAATTTGCATATCGCAGCAACCGTTCCACAGACGATGCTATTGCCTTCACCCTGCATACTGCTCTCTCCCACCTGGAAAACAAGAACGCCTATGTGAGGATGCTGTTTGTGGACTACAGCTCCGTATTCAATATCATAGTGCCTGCCACACTGGTTGCGAAGCTCCAGACTCTAGGACTAAACAGATCTCTGTGCAGCTGGATCCTGGACTTTCTGACAGGCAGAAGTCAGGTGGTCAGAATGGGCAACAACACTTAATCTCCGCTGACCCTCAACACTGGTGCTCCGCAGGGCTGTGTTCTCAGCCCACTCCTGTACTCCCTGTACACATATGACTGTATGTGACTATCACATATGACAGCACCGCTGGCAACCGCAAAGCTCTGCAAAGGGTTGTGCGAACTGCCCGCCACATTGTTGGAGGTGAGCTTCCCTCCCTCCAGGATATCAACACCAGGCGGTGTATAAGGAAAGCCCGGAGGATCACCAATGACTCCAGTCACCCATCCCACAGACTGTTCTCTCTGCTGCCCTCAGGAAGACGTCTCTGCAGCATCCGATCCCGCACTAGCCGACTGAGGGATAGCTTTTTCCCTCAGGCTATCAGACTAATGAACAGCCAGAACTAATACACCCTACAGCACACTCCCACTTTACGATATGCCACACACTGCACTTTAACTGCAACACAGTTCAAACTGGACTACACGTACACACTGCACTAATATATCAATCTATCTGCTACCACTGGATACCATCCAATGCACATCCATGACATTTGCGTATCCAGCTTATATATAATAGAATGTGTACATCTATTTTATCTGGGGGTGCTGGGGCTTGATGTTGCAGGGCGGGCCCACGGTGGGGGATTTTAGACAAAATCCTAATATTAAACAGCCCAAACTCTTATAGATGAACATACAAAATTAATTAAGTCAGATTTATATGCGAACCAATATATATTTGTGCTTTTGTGATTTTAGTTCAATAATTTTTTTCTTTAATATTTCTATTATTTAAGGGGATTTTACTAAATATCGCTGATACACCAATGTTTTGGTCAGGGAGCACACTCGCCTAATGAATTCTTACCTTGGGCAAATTCTATTATCAGAAATAACAAAGTGCAGATGTACATGTCAATAAGAGATTCATTCATCATACACTGCAAACAGCTTCACTGATATAACTAGAGCTTTATTGGAGAGCTTACACCCACACTAGACTGAATTCAGTGATATTCTTTGATAATGTAAATGTTCTTTGCTCGCTGTATTATTTGATAGTTGTTTGAATAATCATGGACATGTAGCATTTTAATTAAACTTAATGTATTTTTATTAAACGTAGTCAGGTTAAATACAAATTCAGTCTTATTAAAATATTTTATGACATAATATCATACTGTCACGATACGCTGCCGGAAGGAATGACGGAGCCGTGGATAAAAGAAACTGTCTTTTAATAAATCCAACATAGGATAACTAAATTGCACAGAATAACTAATTAGACAGGGGAGAAACTGGGTCACGGAGCACATGGGGAGGGAAAACACAACAAAAACAGTCCAGGGACGTGACATCACTCCCCCCTCCCGGAAGGCACGTCCAATTGAGCGCGTAACAATTGAGCTGACAGAATTAGAACATTTAACAGGACACTGTGGTTTCTTGAAAAAGCCGAAAATATGGTTATTGACCCATCAAAATTGTCATTTATAGTGATTTATGGATATGGTATGGTAGTCTGTAATTTTGTTTGAATATTGTTGGTTTATTTATTTTTTTCTGCTCTCAAATTTTCTTCTTGTTCTTAATTTGGTGTATTAATATTTTGTTTATATTTTCTTCCTGTCCTTAACATCAACCTGCCAAAAGGGACTACGGATGAAAATTAGCCAGTATTGGCTAAATCTGGTGCATTTTACATATTGTATGTGTTATTAATGTGCATTGTCCCTGATTAAATAAATGAAATGAAATTCCACTGGGGAGGGGGGGGCGGGTGCCCTGGAGGCTGGTGCAGGACGGGGACAAGTAAAAGGCCTCCAAGGCGGATCAGGGAGATCAGGAGGCCATGGCAGAGCAGGGAGCTCAGGAGGCCATGGCAGAACAGGTGGAGGGAGGAGCCAGGGAGACAACAGGGGGAACCAGGGCGGACCAGACAGAGGGAGGAGCCAGGGAGACGACAGGAGGGATTTGGAGCATGCGGCGCCAGGTGGGACCAAGGCCACAGCCATAACAGCGACCCACGGTGGAGCCGACAGAGGGAGGAGCCATGGAGGAAGAAGGGCTAACGACTCCAGGGGGCCAACTGACTGTGGCGGAGCAGGTGGTGGAGGAGCCCGAGGCGGAGACGGAGAGCTGATGAGCCAGGGGGATGCCGAGGATCCAGGGGGCCAGGGTGGAGCCGAGGGCTCTGGCGACTGAGACGGAGATCCGCAGCGGAGCGACTGAGGACCAAGGAGGAGCTGGAGGGAGGGAGGGAGGAGCCCAACTGAGCCATTGGGACAGAGTGATGAGGTGTAGCCGGAGGAGCGGAGTCCTGAGGCGATGGCGGGTCGACGCCCGACCAAGGCGGAGCCAGAGGGACGAGGGAGCCCGGTGGAGCTGGTGGATCGATGGGTGGAGGTGAGGGAGCTAGAGGCCGAGGCGGAGTCCAGGACGAGGAGGCTGGAGGTGGAGGTGAGGGATTCTCCAGCCACAGTGACGATGGAGGATGGCAGACCCCGTGGAGCTCGCACCGTACTGATGGAAGGCTGAGGGCGAGCAGAGGGGCTGCCAGACGACAGCAGCGGAGGAGGAGGCAGGAGCGGGCGGGAGGGCGGGCATTTGTGAGCCTCCGGGCTTTCAGGGCTGAACTCAGGAACGGGAGCCCTCTCTGGGCTGGACGGGGGAACAGGAGCCCTCTCTGGGCTAAACTCAGGAACGGGAGCCCTCTCTTGTTTAGTGTTGCACAGTCCCCTCTCCATTATAAGCTCACCCTCAGCCACGGTGCAGGGGGCAGAGCTCCTCTCCGTGCTCACACCATCCGTGGCTTTCTCCCTCATGGCGGGCGTTGTAGCCGGTTCTCGCACC
This sequence comes from Aspiorhynchus laticeps, assembly GCA_023376895.1. Lineage (NCBI taxonomy): Eukaryota > Metazoa > Chordata > Actinopteri > Cypriniformes > Cyprinidae > Aspiorhynchus > Aspiorhynchus laticeps. Next base: position 38,497 of record JALXFT010001504.1, on the reverse strand, counting down.
TGGTCTGACGATCCGTGAGGCTCTGGCTCCGTGGCGATCCTCAGCTCTGTCGCTCTTTTGGCGATGGCTCGTCGGTCGCTACGGGCTCGTGCTCTCCGTTTGCGGGGAGATGGTGGGCTGGGCACTGGGTCTGGCTGTGTTCTTGATCGGAGGTAGACACTCTCCAGACACCGGATGATCGCTTCCCTCCAGCTCAGTCCGGTGGTGTCTGGGAGGGCGGTAGTAATTAGCCCCGATCCAGAACAGTGAGTTCAGCGCAGCATCGTCGAACGCCTTTAAAACGGTGAGCTGGCTGAACTCAACCGCATACTCCAAGAGAGAAAGTTCCTTGCGGGACTTTTTTGTATTGGTTAGTCCTCCAATATGCGTAAGCTCTTTAGTAACAGTAAGTAGGCTATTTCTAATGCTATAATATAATTATTGCTGTTATCTGTCAAAGAAAGGCAGAGCACTTTATAGTGTTTTTTTTCAAATCCCCAATTACAGTCAAAAAGTACATAAACAATGCAAGCAAGAATGCAAGCTGTTATGAGGCCATTTTTGTTATTATGTGAATCAATACTAATTAGTTGTTTCAGTTTGTAATTTGCCCAATAAATTACAATAACATTTTTAGATTTAAATAATTTTTTGACAGATTCCTAAAATATTTGTGTTTTCTCTTTATGACAGGTGGTCTAATAAATTGTTAAGCACTGTATGTTTTCATAGCATTCAGTTGGCACGTTTGTTTGAAGGACATTAGGCAGAATGTGGAACAGTGTGTTTTTTTGTCAATAAAATAAAAAAATATTTTTTTTAAATTCGATTAATCGCTTAATTGAAAGAATAATCGGCCAACTAACCGATTATCAAAATAATCATTAGTTGCAGCCCTAGGAATGTCAAATTTAACACCGCATACACCATCCTAACACTTGCCAAAGAGGAACTCTCTCTCTCTGTGTTTAACCAAACTCAGATTAACTTTAGGTGGTTTACGAAAGAAATCTGTCAGTGTTCTTTTCATTTTATCTCTTCTTCAGCCTTTGCATTTCCCAGGGTAGTTAGCTCCCTGTCACCTGACAGCGGAAAGCAGTGACTGGGTGATTGACAGCAATCTAAAATCTGCATTAAAGTTAAGAATGTAAAGATGAAATCTGTTAATTTATAATTTGTAGTTGTGGTGCTCATTCATTTTTGGTGGGTGCTCCTAAATTTTTGCTGGTGCTCCTAACTTTTTAAAGTTGGAAGCACCAGTGCTACCAAGTAAAAAAGTTAATTTCGAGCCCTGAAATAATTATAAAACTATTACAAAAATTTAGTATTTTGGGGATGATCGAAGGGTACAAGGAAAATCTTAGATCCGGCCCTGCGGCAGGGGGTGCTGCAGCACCCTCAGCACCCCAGTTCCCACAGCTGTGTCAGCATCACCGGAACTGCACTCCACTGGTTTGAGTCTTACCTCACAGGTAGGCACTTCAGGGTGTCTTGGGGAGGAGAGGTCTCCAAATCATTTCAACTGGAGACTGGGGTTCCTCATGGATCATTTCTTGGACCCCTCCTCTTCTCTATATACACTACATCACTGGGACCCATCATTCAGGCGCATGGTATTTCCTATCATTGCTATGCTGATGACGTGCAGCTCTACCTCTCATTCCAACCAGATGATCCAATGGTACCTGCTAGGATTTCAGACTGCCTGACAGACATCTCAGTATGGATGAAAGAGTTGCATCACCTGCAACTTAACCTGGCAAAGTCAGAGCTTCTCGTATTCCCAGCCACCCCATTACTAAAGCATCAGATTGAGCACTTATGAGCCTGTGCTTATATTTACACTAAGCTAAGTATTAGCCTACACCATATTTTAGATTTGAAACATTTAACAGGTCTGCAGCATTATTTATATAAAATGAAACGTGTTATATTACCTTAAAGAAATGGTTTACTTTGCATTGGAGCGTTAAAATTGGTAGCCTATTTCAGTAGGCTAGGCTACATACATGGATTAATATGCTAAATGTCAATATTCTCACATTAATTAATATTTGTCACAAATACATTTTTAATTTATATTTTAAAATTCCTTTAATAAAACCCAACCCATTTCGCTCCCATTATTTAGGCCTAACTAAAACAAGAAATTAATAAATTAAACCTGGCCACGATTTACTCTATATTGCTGTGATCTGTTTCAGGCTTGCCGTATCATAACATTTTAGAAACTAATGCATTCTAATAACATTTTAGAAATTGCATTCTCAACGAGAACATCGCGGAGATTTACAGAAGTCTGCATTTGCTGTGCGGGTCAGAAATGCACAGGCGGACTGAAGGACAAATTGTCAAAAATATTTTAATATAATGTTCATTGTCAATGTTATTTAAACCCTTTATGTGTTTCACATAACTTAATTGTGTCGCACTCTGCGCTGCATTCATGCAGAGTGCAAGATTTAGTTGTTTGGCGCTCATGCTGCTGAGTGTGATGCTCAAGAGATGTGCTGTGGGGTTAAATCATTTATTCTTACTTGGTTTGGATTTATTTTGTATCATTGCATGTAAAAAATAATTCACTTTTGTTATACATATGCAAAATGTGAAACCAATCTTATTCGCAGTCTATAGCAGTTTATAGGCTAATTATTTGTACAATTATATTTAACTTAACCTGATTTGTATCTTTATTATTTAATGCATAAGCGATTTATTCATTAAAACAATTTTATGACTGTGACATCCGTTTAATCTTGATCAAGAACACTAATGATCAACGAATTGGAGCAGCATCGCCCGTTAGATCATTTTAAAACGTCTAGCCTTCAATTTACAGGTTATAACTGCATCTGTCTCGGCTGTAGACTTGTGGAGATTTATTTTAATGCGGATCCCATACTGTAGCGTTAACCTAAAATAAATGCTCTATTACTATTCATATTCAAGTGTTTGTGCGGAAAAGTATTAATGCACATACATGACAGGGAGGTGCCTGCGTGATCACTTGAATTTTTTTCTGATAATGATATAACTTAAAACTGGGGTACCTCACATACATGAGCAATATATATACACAGCTTAAAATGAGTACTTTTAAACAAACCAATTCAAACCAAAAGCAAATACTCCCTGATTATGTAATCTGTGAAGGTTGCATTTCTCTCTAAAGGCGCGTCCAGTAGGCTACTGTGGAGATGAGTCAGCACCATGAATTTCAAATTTTTTTTGCAGCCGACAAGAAAAAATTAGTTCATTAATAAATAATTAAAATGTCTCCTTTTTTCATAATTATTAGGCAAATTCTGCCTGTGCTTTGTGGCAAACTTAATGCGTGTGCTTGAGCGCAGAATATATTATGGCTCATTATGGATTAGTAGACTATGTTAATTTGATATAAACGTACGATTAGTTGAATAATGACTTAAATGAACGACTACTAGTAACAAGAAAAATCTTAAGTGGGGGCAGCCCTATTAAATACCCTATAGACATATCTGTTAAAGTTTTTAAAGCATTTTAAATGCATTTGCATACATTCTGCTTTCAGAACGGTCCGTAACGGAGAGATGACACATCCTTAACATTGATATTCCCTCTGAAACACAAAAACGAAAATTGAAATAAAATTGATTAATTATGTCTTGTGAATGGTCAACCCTTCTCCATTCTGATGATATTGTTGCTTCTGGTTTGTCCATTGTAAATCACAGAAAGTCTACAAAATATGTTGTCTCCCAAAAAACTTGGGTCTTTTTTGTCGCGTACAATTGAAACTGAAAAACTGAAAATAGCACAAAGCAGCATATAAATTAAGAACAACATTTTTGTCTCTCTGGCAGACGCGCGTCTCTTTTAGGCCAGTTTATTTGTCTCTCTCGCAGAGGCGCCACATCTCTCCTGAGAAAAAAAGGAAACCAAGCAACACCTGCATATTATATTGTAAATAATACTCTGTATGCTGTTGCAAAAATTGCAAAAGCCAAATCAAACGAGGCATTTTTCCTAAAATAGACACTTTGCCTAAACCTGCTATTCAATTTTAAAAAACACTCATCAGAAACTCCATATGAAAGAGCAAGCGATTCACACATTTCAACCCCCACATGAAGCTAATTACCCCCAAACCACCCCCTCCAGCTGGACTGCATTCAGTCACAATACTGGTTGCTTAGTGTAAAATGGACATGCTCTATCTAAAGGAAAACAATGGTGTAACATAAACCAGCGAACTGCAGAATACCCACATCTGTATTAATCATTTTATATATTATTTTTAGTATAAAAAAAAAAAATCCACCACAATCCGGGATTTGAAACTAACTTTCTACCACTGGACTATGGATTAACTTGCGTGTTTGCGCAAGCAAGACAGATGCGCTCTTCATTCATCTCACTTTGCAATAATAAAAATAACTGTGGCATCATGCAGATAATACTTGTGTGTTTATTATAGTGCAACGAAGCCATGTTCAAATGCAGATTTTATATAGGCCTAACAGTGGTGGGCCGTCAGGGCCAGCAAAGCCTTCTCTGCTGGCCTAAACACTATCATCAGAATCACTGACTTAGTTTTAATGTTTTCCCATGAATGTGTATTAAATTATTTCCAATAGTCTATTCTCTTCATTTCATAGCTTTTCTCTTGGTTGCGCTGCTTCCAGTAGTGTATATTTTCATTAGAGCTTTTATCCAATCATATTTCAGCAATCGTGTTGCCAGGGTCAAAGAAATCTGCCTAAGGCCTTCAGAAATTAAACCATTGGTTTAACCAATCAGATTTCGAGTTGGCAGCACCAGGACCATCTAGCAGGCATACGATAACGTCAGCATTTTCTCGTCTTTTGATTGGATGGTCAGAGAGTATGCTAGTCAAAGCTAGCAAACAGCATCACTGTAAATAATTTTTGTTTTCACAGTATTATTACTGTTTCTCAGGTTTCTTAACGTATATGCTGTGTACAGTGCGTTATTGTTGATTTTCAGTGCATTCTGAAAAATATTTGCCTTCTGTAAATCTAAATGCTAAAGTACTAAATGACCGCGAAAAACAAATCACACACCTCCTCTGCGCCGGCTCTGTGAAAGACTCCTGAAGATGAAAATCCACTAGAGTATGGTAGGTTAAATTAATTTTTTTTACTTTATCGCTTTATGTGTTGTATTCTGATGTTATTTGCAAGATATAAAGCCAGGTTTAAGTTTCTGTAAGAATATCTCAGTTTCCCGAGTCGAGCTGCATTAACAGGTCTTTTCCTCCGGCCGCAGCGCCGCTGACAGAGGCAGACCCGCAGGGAGACTCGGCGTGAAGATGAGAGTCCTAGCGTGAAGATGAGAGTCCTAGCGGTACGTTAAAACGCATGTATACACTTTTCTTCATCATCTTGTATGAATTATTTTAATGTTACTTGCTCGCTTTCCCAGTAAAGCTGTGCTAACTAGTATTTTCCTCCCGCAGTATTTTCCTTTAAAACACATGTAATCGCCTTATTTGTTTTATACCAATGTTATCTGTAAGGTATAAATACGTTTGAGTTAATAAATGTCTGTAAGAACATCGGGTGGACTATATTTGTGTCATTTCGTTGGGTTAATGCTTCAGCTAGAGATGATGTGCGTTGCGCAGGTGTGGCAACTTGTTGAATTGTGTTAATTGGGTTTCTAGCTTTAGTAATAGCATTCATTCTCGCTACATGAGATACCTGTCTGTGATGCAATGCCCTGTTATACTGCATTTCTGTGTAATATTATGTAGCCGAGGCATCATTATGATGGTCTTAAGAGGTGGATTAATTAATGTAGGACGCCACTGAAGGCCTAGGTGTGAAATGCACGGCCTGCCACTGAGGCCTAATATATTTTTTTCATAATGAACTGGACTGCGAGTGAGCACGCTGCTTTTTGATGCAGCTTTTGATGAATAGCCTACAGCAAAACTGACTTATAGCACTGATGATAATAGCACCGATTATTTTTCAATCTCACATAAAAATTATTAATGGAACAAAAACACATTTTTGCTTTAATAATAACTACAACTTTTTTAAAGTAGTTTACTATGGACCAAAGCGTGATCATACATTATTAACGTCTTACTGTTATTATTAGCCCTTCATGGATTCAGTCTTACATGTATTCTGTAGCTTATTGTAAATATGAACCATCAGTTTCGGACACGGCAAAGCTAAACTGCACCCGTTTTCAGAGCGTTGTATTTCAGCCCGAGCTCGACGTGTCCCTGTTCACGTAGACAGAGATGGCAAAAAGCGCATCCTGTTTGTTTTCTCTATATTACAAAAGCACGTTTTGTTGATATTGTGAGTGCACACAAAAATAAGGGTAGACCATTTACAGTTCCGAATGAAGTAGTCTTATCTGTATGAGCAAAAATGACGGCATACTTCAAGTTGTTTCCACTGAAGAACAAAATGAAGTGATCGCGCTGGCATCTCCTGTCAGACTTTTGTCCCCGTGTCTTGTGTTTCCACGTGCTCCCAGTGTTTCCATGTCCTTATTTGTTTTTTCCTGTTTCCTGTTCTTGTTTAGTTTATCAGTCCCCAGCCGTGTGTCATTAATTATCTAGTTTTCTCCTCATTTAGTTCCTCTACTTAAGCCCTGTGTTTTTCTGTCTCTAACGTCCGGTATTGTTTGTCTTACCCCCGTGCTCCCATGTTTCCTGGTGTAATCTTCATTAAAAGGAATGTTGATTGTTCTCCTCATCTCCTGCGTTCTCTTTGCTCCTAGCGCAAAGTGACAGAATACCGGACCCAAACAGAAAGTAAGCGGCGCCCCTTCTCCCCTTTTGTTTTCGGTTTTTGAAAGTTTTTTGTTTTCCTTGTTTTTCTCCCCGCGGCATGGAAACCGCCGCACGTGTCATTGCCCTAGCCCGTAGAGATCTCCCGTTCGTGGAGTATGCGTGGGAGTTCTGTGGGCTCACCATGGCAATGACGTTCGATGACACCACCATCAACTCGCTATTCTGGCACGGGGCCAACTTCCATCGTCCCATGGACCTCCCAGACACCACAGGACTAAGCTGGAGGGAAGGGATCCTCCAGTGTCTGGAGAGTGTCCTGCCCTGAGCCAGAACCAGCCCACCGTCCAGTTCGACAGCCAATCCCCAGTCAAGCCCGCCACCGTCCGCGGCTCATTCAAGCACACCGCCGGCTGCGGCTCTCTCCAGCCTGTCGGCCACTCCAAAGTCAAGCTTGCGGGTCGGCGCTCGCTCAAGCCCGCCGGTCGCAGCTCACTGCACCCTAGAGCTCGCTCCAGTGTTGGCTCCAGCCCCAGAGCTCGCTCCAGTGCCAGCTCCTTGAAAGCGCTTTGCTGTGCCTGCTCCTCCAGAGCTCTCTCCAGTGCCAGCTCCTCGTAAGCGCTTCCCAGATCCCCAGTTAAGCCCAGGAAGGGCTCCTGATTCCTTGTTTAACCCAGGAAGGGCTCCTGATCCCCGGTTAAGCCCAGGGAGGGCTCCTGATCCCCGTTAAGCCCAGGGAGGGCTCCTGAACCCCAGCTCCTGAACCCCCGTAAGTTCCCCCGGTTATTTTTTTTTGGGGGTGGGGGGTGGGGGGATTGGGGGGGTATGGCTCCAGCCTCCGAGGCGGGGGCTGGGGCTACGGCCTCGGAGGCTGCTCCACCATGGCCGCCCAAGTCTCCAAACCCGCCATAGCCACCCAAGTCTCCAAACCCGCCATGACCTCCCGAGTCTCCAGAACCACCATGGCCACCCGAGTCTCCAGATCCAGCATGGCCTCCCGAGCTCCCTGCTACGCCATGGGTCCCGGAATGGGCGCCGCCCTGGTGGCCATCTGTCCTGTCACCCTGTCCCTTGAGGCCTCCAGAGCGCCCCCCCCCCCTCCCCGTTGGATGTTGTACGGCGCGGGACACGCCTTCCGGGAGGGGGAAGTAATTGTCAGACTTTTGTCCCTGACGTTTGTCCCAGACTTAATGTCCTTATTTGGTTTTCCCTGTTTCCTGTTCTTGTTTAGTTTGTTAGTCCCCAGCCGTGTGTCATTACTTATCTAGTTTTCTCCTCGTCTCCTCGTCAAATGTGATCAATTCAGCTGTCTGCCGCTACCTGCTTGGTTGTCACTTAGAAAAAAAAAAAAACTTGACTTAAACAAAAAAAGTTTATAACTATTTTAATGGCTGCAACAGCAGCTGTGTAATTAGGAAGCGAGAGAGAGAGAAAAAGACACAAGCTCCAGTCGGACTCGAGGATACTGGTAAGCTGTCGGCCAAGGGCCGGCTATAGGGCCTAGGTTTGAGGCCCGTGCAGGGCTCTACCTGATTTCTGCGTTTGGAAACAAATTTTGTGAATCAGGGGTTGTTTTCTAATTAAATGACATATTGTTGTATTAAGTTGTAAAAAAAAATGGTTTAATTATTACTTAAACACGTTTTAATTAATACAAAGGAACGATAAAAAGTGAGCAGCCTTGGACAGAGGACCAACGGCCAAGGTCAGGATTTTTCATTCAAAAACTTTAGCCTGTAGATTGAAATGAAAGCCCTTAATACAACATAAGGAAATTGTGTAATTCTAATGGTTTTCATAATGACAGTAAGAGCCTTTGTGTAAATTTAATTCTTGTTTTTAATTTTTGATGCGTTAGGCTGCAGCCTACGACTATCCCACATTTTGAAATGAACCCTCACTGTAAATTTTCTAATGATTTTTAAGGATGTTATAATGTTATATTATAATGTTATTATTGTTTTATTTCGTTATTTGATCTCCGTTTACAAAACAAAATATCATAATTTCAGTCAGTTTGCAAACTTTCCCTTTGCGCCACCTGGCAGTAGTTTCGTTAACAACTTTAACACACGACTGACTTGCAGCTAACGCCGTGGCCCTGCTGCGGCAATAGTCATTTTGGTTGTTCACCTACTGTATATAATCAATTTGGGTAATAAATTTTCATTTTACAACTTATAAAGCTTTAAAATATGTTTTCAAACCTCTGGTGTTGTTCGGTCATTTTAGACCGAATTTTAAAAATCGTTACTTCTTCAGAATGGTATGAAACTCCAATCACACTCCAAGGACGTAGATCAAAACGGTAAAATCAAAGACAGTAAAGTCCTGTCAGTTCGCTATTTTAATTTTGAGTAGTTTAATCTTGACTTTCAGTGTTTATTACAGGCTTTCAGCCTGTGTGTTTTATTGGCGTGATGGTTTGACCATAATAGTTTAACTTCGTCATTGGGTGAAAAACATGAACAAATTAAACAAAATCTTAAATTTGTTCTTAATCTTTTCGAAAGAATTTGGTTTAACTGTATAAGCTGCATAAGTATGGCGTTGCTTTGCTTTTTTCTGAACTGGTGTAATCAATTTTTATCTTTTATTATCTGTTGCCTGTGTTGTTACTGTTGTCATATTGTGTGTGATTTTAATTTAAAAAAAAACATTTTGGGTTCATTTAACCCAGCAGTAGGCCTATAGTAAATTTCAAACAATATTTGAATAAAATAAAACAGTCCACCATGTTTATTGATATATTACCTGATATATAATGTATGTATGTATGTATGACTTGGTGTATAAACAATCATTTCAGAGCAATTTGTTGTAGCCACTTACCCTGTAACTACATGGAATAATTGGGTAATAAGCACCACTTTAATTTACAGCCCGCAACTGTTGTATTTACCCTGTAACTACATGGAAAGAAGTTTGACTTAAACACAGAACAAGTGTATATTTGCACAGTAATTACAGAGAAAAATATTGCACTAGTTTTAATGTAATTGTTTGTTGGCCAGATTAAACCCTCTACTTTTTTTTATTTGCTATAAAAACATCACAGTATACATCCACTGAAATACAAATGTTGTATCATATATTTTTTTTCTGCGAACAGCTGTAAGAGGTAAGCTTGTTTTAAGCTGCATTGAACCTTGATGGTATATCATACAAAGTTATTTGGTGATAGTGGTGTTGTGAAGTTGCTGAGATCGACGAATAAGCTTTCATAAGGTAAGTAGACTCGTGAATTATAAATCATAGCAGAAACTCATGAACTCATTTCACTAGATGTCCAGTTTTGTTGTTCAGTAATCTCCAGCATGTATCCTTTAATAATAGAATATGTACCCCATGATTAAAAAATAACTAGGCCTGTAATAAAATACCAATATAAATTAATAAAAAGTATATTGTCTTTCTAAATCACTCCCAAACATAAGATTATTGTTTAAGCCATACATACCACGTAATATTAGAATAGGTACCCCTTAGTTTCAAAATACTTACAGTATGAATTTTTACTGGTATGTTATCCCTTTATTCCCCAAATGTCGCATATTATTCCCCTATACCTACACGGAGGTAATGAATAGGTACACTATAACAATAAAAAAGTTACGCTGAAAATTCTGTTTACTTACGCTGTTAATTGCGGGCTAATCTAAAGCAAATAGGTAGCCTACCTGTTACGTTTTAAAATAATTCCATTATAAATAATTTTCATATCTAGGTGCTACCCCCTTATTACCCGAACTTAACACATTGTTCCCTTATACCTACACGTACGTTCTTTATAGGTACACTATAATTACAGAAACGTACACCGTAAATTCAGTATACTTACATAGTTCTTTGCGAATTGTAATCTAAAGCGTTACCGTTAAATCAATGCACAAACTGACATTTCAAGCCAACATTTAAAAAAAAAAATCTAAACCTTTGCAAAAAGCTGTCATTGAGAATGTCTAAATATATATCCAAATCCACAGCTTGGTTGTATATATAAATAAACATTTATGTCTAAAAACAACTAGAGAATTTATAAGCCTTTTATATAGGGCTATATAGGAATCTAGTGACTAAACCATGGAATTGCAGAAGTTTTTATTTATTTACACCAGCCAGATGGTACTAATCTGACTTAAAAAAATTGGATTTTAAAGGCATTGTCTCTATTTTAACGTCACAATTGAAAAGTAAAAAAAAAAAAACTTTTAAATTGTATTATTTTCAATAGGAAAAATTGACCATACTTATTGCATAAATATTAATTAGTAGCATGAAATTCTCTCAAAATACAAAATATAAAAATATATATTTATATATATATACAGAAATACATTGCCATTTTACATATTGCATTGCCATTTTGCATTTTCAAAATGAATTTTGCTTCCCATATATATATGCAGGTGCATCTCAATAAATTAGAATGTTGTAGAAAAGTTCATTTATTTCAGTAATTCAACTCAAATTGTGAAACTCGTGTATTAAATAAATTCAATGCACACAGACTGAAGTAGTTTAAGTCTTTGGTTCTTTTAATTGTGTTGATTTAGGCTCACATTTAACAAAAACCCACCAATTCACTATCTCAACAAATTAGAATACTTCATAAGACCAATAAAAAAATAATTTTTAGTGAATTGTTGGCCTTCTGGAAAGTATGTTCATTTACTGTATATGTACTCGATACTTGGTAGGGGCTCCTTTTGCTTTAATTACTGCCTCAATTCGGCGTGGCATGGAGGTGATCAGTTTGTGGCACTGCTGAAGTGGTATGGAAGCCCAGGTTGCTTTGATAGCGGCCTTCAGGTCATCTGCATTGTTGGGTCTGGTGTCTCTCATCTTCCTTTTGACAATAGATTCTCTATGGGGTTCAGGTCAGGCGCGTTTGCTGGCCAATCAAGCACAGTAACACCATGGTCATTGAACCAGCTTTTGGTAACTTTGGCAGTGTGGGCAGGTGCCAAGTCCTGCTGGAAAATTGAATCAGCTTCTCCATAAAGCTTGTCAGCAGAAGGAAGCATGAAGTGCTCTAAAATTTCCTGGTAGATGGCTGCGTTGACTGTGGACTTCAGAAAACACAGTGGACCAACACCAGCAGATGACATGGCAGCCCAAATCATCACTGACTGTGGAAACTTCACACTGGACTTCAAGCAACATGGATTCTGTGCTTCTCCACTCTTCCTCCAGACTCTGGGACCTTGATTTCCAAATGAAATGCAATTCACTTTCATCTGAAAAGAGGACTTTGGACCACCGAGTTCTTTTTCTCCACAGGCCAGGTAAGACGCTTCTGACGTTGTCTCTGGTTCAGAAGTGGCTTGGTAGCCCTTTTCCTGAAGACATCTGAGCGTGGTGACTCTTGATGCACTGACTCCAGCTTCAGTCCACTCCTTGTGAAGCTCTACACCAAAATTTGTACCAAAAAAATAAGGATTTATGCTGATATCGTCCAAAACCACACTTTTCCAGGGGTGTTGCCAAACTTTTGGAGGGCAGTGTATATATAAATATATATATAAATGTCTCCACAATCTGTTTTTGAAGAAATATAGTATCGTGCTTCAGCGCACATGACATACATTCACTTCAAATGTTAACTCAGCAGTAGAGTTAAGCTCACAGGACCCTGCACTTATTCACAATCATTATTTTCATGTACTTAAAAGCCTTGCCAGTTAAACATTCAAGTTGTGTGCTGTTCTGAAGTGCGCTTTTTCTGAGCGTGTACACCTAAATCGCACGCACACTAAAAAGCCTGTCAAAAAGTGCCTGTTTACCAGTGTTGGGCACATTACTTTAAAAAAGTAATTAGTTATAGTTACTAGTTACTTCTCACAAATAGTAACTGAGTTAGTAACTGAGTTACATCATTATAAAAGTAACTAATTACCAAGGAAAGTAACTATTGCGTTACTTTTTTTTTATAATTCAAATGTCAAATAACTTGGATGCCCCCAATATTAAATATGTTAAATTAATGAAATGGACACTAAATAGAATAAATTATTATTATAAAACATTGTACATTAATCTACACTATTTATCTACTGACACTTAGCATCAGTCAGCCAAGCATTATAATATGATATTATGATAATTTAGCATTATATGATGAAAGAACTTTAGTAATCAGAATAACCAAGTATGAATTCATATTTGTTATGTTAACTGAACTTAGGACTGGTGGTGGTGCTTAAGATATTGTTTGTTATTTAGTGTTTCTATAAAAAAGGGGGGGGGGTTGATAATATAACAAAACTACTATGAATTCTACTACTAATAACAATATAAAACGCACTAAGGATTAATGAGCTGCTGGGTTCATGAATATTAATCACGTCGTCTGCGTACGCTTGAATTTTTTTGCTGAAATCAAAATGGGGACGATAATAGGTGAGTGCCAGCCAATGAGATTGTCGTTTGCGCATTGCATCCGTTATTTTGACAGGAAAATACAACAAAGAATATCGTTTACATGTAGCGCGTCAATTCTGCATGTTATGAAAGACTCTCTTGCTCTGTCTCTTTCTTTGCACATTTTTTAGACAAAGCGACGGTGAGACTTGCGCCTTCACACTAGAGTTTACGGTACGTCAAATACAGCCACACTGTGCATCCAGTCAGATGAACTGAAAAATTAAATTCTAATAATATTATAATAAATTATAGTAACGCGCATTTTATTGTCAGTAAAGGTAACGGCGTTGTAACGGGGGAAACAGTAATTCGTTTGATTACTCGTTACTGAAAAAAATAACGCCGTTAGTAACACCGTTTATTTATAACGCCATTATTCCCATCACTGCTGTTTACTGGACTAAGTTAGCTTTTGCATCTGATTGCACTAATACTGTCAAAACACACAAGGTTTACATGTAACCACAGTTGTTTATATTTAAAGTGAAAACAAACAGTTGAGAGAAAAACAGATATGTGCCTGTATATTAGATACGTGCAAAAGCGACAGTACTAAACATGCTGCCGATTGTTATTGAAGGGATACTTTACCCCAAAATTTAATTTCTGTCATTATTTACTCCCTCACATGTTGTCCCAAACATGTATTAATTTCTTTCTTGTGCTGAACACAAAATAATATATTTTGAAGAATGTGGGTAACCAAACATTTGCTTGTCCCCAGTGACTTTGATAGTAGGAAAAAAAATACTATGAAAGTCATTGGGGACCAGCAACAGTTTTGGTTACCCACATTCTTCAAAATAACTTTCATGTTCAACAGAAGAAAGAAAGCCATTCAGGTTTAAAACAACTTGAGAGTGAATAAATAAATTACATTTTGGGTGAACTATCCCTTTAATGTTAATAAAACAACAAAACACAAAGAGAAAATCTCTCACTGCTCTTGACTGAAGAAATTTCATACAGTAGCTTTCATACAGTTGCTAATAAGAATCAATGTATATAGTGTTTTTTATGTTTGTTTTAATTTTGTTTGTTTTACTGTTGTTTTTTACCAATTTTATTTGCTGTTTGTGTCAGTAATGGCACAACAAAAAGAGCAAATAAAATTATTGTTATAATTAATAAAAACAAATAAATTTAATTGTTAACATTGTTGTGTTTAGCAAGCTGAATGTAGAAGTTTGTATGTGACTCAAGCATGGTCAATTGCAAAATATTGCCATAAATATTGAAGGATTATATCAACCCAGATAAAAGCTTCACAGGGTGTTTATGACAATATGTTAGTAATAAAATTGCAAAAGATCATTAACTGTCATGAAAATTAGAGTAGGTGATGAATTAGTTAGAAACTTCACTCAAAATCAAATAACTGATCATGTTACATCGCTGCATCAATAGGAAGATAATTACAATGATATAAATGAAGTTAGTAGTGCCCAACCAAAGGGAGCACTAGCCACTATAATGGTGAGTTCAAACAAAAACTTTTTAAGAAAATCAACATTAATTTATGAAGTCAGCTTATGTGATGTTCTCTCAGATTTTTCAGTTGTATTGACATTTCAAACCCTAAAAAAATATTTTTTTCCCTTGACAAACTGGCACTAAAAAAAGCTTGTTGCATATGCTCTAACTTTCCTTATTTCTTTTTCTGCTGTTTGTTTGTTTGCTCATTAGCAACAAATTAGTGCACTGCTGCCTCTCACTGGTGTGTTAATGTCATTGGTTCCTTTGTGTCTACTTGAATATTTTAAGTAAGCGTCACTCAAAGCAGTAAGTAAATTGTTTTATTCGCCTTGAAATTAGCTGTAACTTAATAAAACCTAGTAAGCATAACAACTAAGTAAAGATAACGTCTCGGTTCCCTTTCAGTCGGTCACTCCGAGTCACGTCGGATGAGGGTCACGGTGAGGGCTTCCCAAGAGTAGTTCCTCACCCCTCAAGCGCTCCGCAACCGGTGGGGTTGCCGTTGGAGAGGGCTGGGACCTCTGCAGAACGGGGTGCACTGCCCGTTTCCTTCGGTGCTTCCCCTGACGACCAGATGTCGATCACTGCATTGGAGGGTGAGCTCTCTCTCTCCGGGGATGACGACCCGGCTGCGTTGCCCCCTTCGGGTGTGGTAGCGTTGTCCGAGCCAGACCCAGAGATGACGGCTATGCTTTCCCGGGCCACCGAGAATGTCGGGCTCGTGTGAAAAAAAAAAAAAAAAAAAGTCCACCGCGTCCCGATCCTTTGAGGCTGGACGAGTGGTTTCTCGGTAGGGGTCGCGCTGGTTCTCAGCGCCCCCCTCTGGTGCCATTCTTCCCGGAAGTGCATGAGGACTTACAAGATCATGGAAGGCACCTTTCACTGCCCGAAACAAATCTTGTAGCTCCTCCCCCCTCACCACCCTCGACGGTGGAGCCGCTTTGGGGTACGCGGGCATCCCCTTGGTGGAGCGGTCTGTGGCCATGCAACTGTGTCCAACAGCCGCTACCACCCTGCGGGGTGACCCGTGTCTCCCCTCACGGGCCAGTAGGTATAAGTCAGGTCTAACTGGCAGTGCTTATAGAGCCTGTGGGGAGGCGGCTTCTGCCCTCCACGCCATGGCGTTACTGCAGGTCCACCAGGCCAAAGCCCTGAGAGACCTGCACGAGGGTGGTCACGACCTGGCGGTTCTACATGAGCTGCGTGCTGAGACGGACCTCGCGCTTCGAGCGACGAAGGTGACCGCACAGTCACTGGGTCGTGCGATGTCCACGCTAGTGGTTCAGGAGCGCCATCTCTGGCTGTGTCTCGCTGACATGAAGGAGCAGGAGAAGGTACAGTTCCTGAATGCTCCCGTGTCACAGACCGGCCTCTTTGGTGACGCTGTCGAGAGCTTTGCCCAGCAGTTCTCGGCAGCACAGAAGCAGACTGAGGCGTTCAAACACATCATGCGCCGGAGGAAACCTGCTGCTTCCACCCCGGCTGCAGCCCTCAGCTTACTCGTCGCCATGGGCGCCCCCTGCGGCCGCCATCGCTCCCACGCTGCCGCAGCAGCCTTTCACCAGGCAGCATTGTGGAGCCGGTCGCAGGCAGGACGCCCAGCCCGTCCAGGCCCCCGCCAAACCTGGCGGCAAGCGCAAGTGCAAGAGGCCCTGAGACGGGCGACCCAGAGAGGGAGGAGACTGCTCATTGGGAGAAGGTGACTGCACCTCTCCCTCCCCCGGAGGAGGGCCGGGTGGAGTATCTTGTTTTTGTTCCGCCGTTGGCCCGAAAGCCAGCGGTACCCAAAACTTCACTTAAGAGCGGATTCCTCATTCTCTGGGTCCCGAGAGGGGGAGAGTTGCAAGCTGTGCATCACGGGATCGCTTCCCTCCTCCTCTCTCGCCAGGAAGCAGGTGGTTGCCCAAGAGCACCCCTCCTGCCCATTCGTGGAACCAGGTAAGGGCGGTAGCACTCCAGTCCCCACTTCAAGTCGTCACACGTCAGGCTGTCACAAGTCTCAAGCCGGGTTCCTGTGTTTTCTTCCACACGAGGAGGAATCAGGTGAGTGTTACACTACACACCCAGACCCCGCCCCCTGCCGTCACAGGCCAGGCCGTCACAGGCCCCGGGCCGGGTCCCTGTGTTCCACCACGCTGCCCCACTGCGGGTACGTCTGTGGCCTGTTGGTTCCGCTGGCACGGGGTCTCGGAGCCTGGTTAGCGCTCCCCGGTCCGTCTCGGTGGCTCCTGCGGACCATCAGACTCGGCTACGCGATTCAGTTCGCCCGGCGTCCCCCCAAGTTCAGGGGTGTCCACTTCACTTCAGTGAAAGCTGTTGATGCCCCTGTCCTGTGTGCGGAAATCGCAGTCTTGCTGGCGAAGGATGCGATAGAACCGGTCCCTCCAGCCGATATGAGGTCGGGGTTTTACAGCCCCTACTTCATTGTGCCCAAGAAAAGCAGTGGGTTACGAAGTTTTGAACCGTGCACTTCACAAGCTGCCGTTCAAGATGATGACGCGGAAACGCATTTTCTGGTGCGTCCGTCCCCTAGATTGGTTTGCAGCGATCGACCTGAAGGACGTGTGCTTTCATGACTCAATCCTACCGCGACACAGGGCATTCCTGTAATTCGCATTCGAGGGTCGTGCATGTCAGTACAAGATCCTGCCTTTCGGGCACCTCAGCCAGTTGGGTTTTCAGGTCAACTGGGGAAAGAGCAAACTCGTGCCAATGCAGAGGATCTCTTTTCTCGGCATGGAGTTGGATTCGGTCAACCAGACAGCACGCCTCACCCAGTATGTGCTGAGTCGGTGCTGAACTGCCTCAAGACTTTATCAGGCAGGACGGCGGTCCCACTGAAACTCTTTCAGAGGCTCCTGGGGCATATGGCTGCAGCTGCGGCGAAGTTCCGCCCGGTCTGCTCCATATGAGACTGCTTCAGCACTGGCTCCATGGCCGAGTCCCGAGGTGGGCGTGGAAACGCGGTACTCACCGGGTTCAGATTACACCGGCCTGCCGTAAGACCTTCAGCCCGTGGACAGATCCTTTGTTCCTTCGGGCAGGAGTGCCCCTGGAACAGGTCTCCAGGCATGCTGTGGTATTCACGGATGCCTCGGCCACCGGCTGGGGAGCCACGTACAACGGGCACGCAGTGTCAGGGGTATGGACGGGTCCCCAACTGCGTTGGCATATCAATTGCCTCGAGTTGCTGGCAGTACGCCTTGCCTTGTGCCACCTCAGAGGGCGCCTTCGGGGTCAAGGACGTTCTGGTCCGTACGGACAACACGGCGACCGTTGCGTATATCAACCGGCAAGGCGGTTTACGCTCCCGTCGCATGTCGCAACTCGCCCGCCACCTCCTCCTCTGGAGTCAGAAGCATCTGAGGTCCCTTCGTGCCATCCACATCCCAGGAGTGTTCAACCAGGCGGCTGACAAGCTGTCTCGAGCGGCACTTCCTGGGGAGTGGAGACTCCATCCCCAGGCGGTCCAGCTGATTGGAGTTGGTTCGGAGCTGCTCAGGTAGACCTGTTTGCATCTCCGGAAACCACCCACTGCCAGTGGTTCTACTCCCTAACCGAGGCAACGCTCGGCACGGATGCACTGGCACACAGCTGGCCCCAGGGCCTGCGCAAATATGCGTTCCCCCCAGTGAGCCTACTAGCACAGATACTGTGCAAGATCAGGGAGGACAAGGAGCAGGTCTTGTTAGTGCCTCCATATTGGCCCAGCAGGACTTGGTTCCCGGAAATCATGCTCCTCGCGACAGCCCCTCCCTGGCTGATTCCTCTGAGGAAGGATCTGCTTTCTCAGAGACGGAGCACCCTCCGGCACCCGCGCCCAGACTTGTGGAAACTCCATGTGTGGTCCCTGGACGGGACGCGGAGGTTCTAGGTGACCTGCCCCAGGGTAGCTCTCACTATTGCTTCAGCACGAGCACCGTCCACAAGACGGGCCTATGCGCTGAAGTGGAACCTGTTCGTCGAATGGTGTTCCTCTCACCGTGAGGACCCCCGGAGATGTTCGATCAGAGCTGTGCTGTCCTTCCTGCAGCAAGGGTTGGAGCGTAGGCTGTCCCCCTCCACCCTTAAAGTTTACGTTGCTGCTATTTCAGCCCACCACGACCCGTAGAGGGGAGATCGGTGGGGAAACACGATCTGGTCGTCAGGTTTCTTAGGGGGCTAGGAGGTTAAATCCTCCTAGGCCTCCCTCCTTACCCTCTTGGGATTTGGCATTGGTGCTAAGAGCCCTACAAATTGCCCCCTTTGAGCCTTTGCAGTCAGTCGAGTTGAAGTTTATCTCTATGAAAACCCTACTCCTGACTGCGTTGGCCTCGATCAAGAGGGTGGGGGACCTGCAGGCATTTTCGGTCGACGAATCGTGCCTTGAGTTGGGCCGGCTGACTCCAGTGCAACACTGAGACCCCGGCCTGGCTATGTGCCCAAGGTTCCTACCACTCCCTTCAGGGACCAGGTGGTGAACCTGCAAGCGCTGCCCCTGGAGGAGGCAGACCCAGCTCTTGCTTTGCTCTGTCCTGTACGTGCATTGCGACAGAACGTGGATAGAACTCGGAGCTTCAGGACCTCGGAACAGCTCTTTGTTTGTTACGGAGGGCAGCAGAAGGGGAATGCTTTCTCCAAGCAGAGGATGGCCCACTGGACAGTGGACGCCATCACCTTGGCTTATGAAGCACAAGGTGTGCCCTGCCCGCTCAGGCTGCGTGCTCACTCCACTAGGGGTGTCACATCGTCCTGGGCGCTGGCTCGTGGTGCCTCACTAGCAGACATCTGTAGAGCTGCGGGTTGGGCGACTCCCAACAGGTTCGCTAGGTTTTGTAGCCTACGTGTCGAACCGGTTTCCTCCTGTGTTCTCACATCAAACGGGTAGTGGCACTGAGAGGCCCGGCTCAGAGTCGGCTTGCGGCGTCCTTACGCCTAATTCTCCAGAGAGTTCCTTAACCAGGTAAACCCTGTCGAGTCCTCCAGCACTCCGGCGTCCAGACGTGGCGGAGCGTCCGGTGCCAGGCCTTTTCAGCCAATGAATTCTTGAAATCTGGTGTGAGGCTAGTGCCCATATGAAAGACCCTGCTGGGATCCCATATGTGTATTCCACGGTATGCTTATTAAAGCCGTGTTTTCCCTGGCAGACCACGTTCTGCCATCTCTAATGATGCAGCCTAAGCCATCTCCGAGACTTCCATGTGCATAGGGCCCTACGGGGTTACTTCACATGAGTAATGTCACTTAACCCCCTCTGGGAGGAGGTGACTCCGCAGTTGCCTCTTCCAAGCGGAAGGGCATGCTTCCCAGTGTTATCCAAGTCCTACTGTTTGGGTTGCTCAAGGAACAAAAGTAGTTGACCATCTCTGTGTAGAGCCCGGTCCTATCGTCTGCCTTATAGGAAGGATCAGGAGGCCTACACAGGGCACTGGAAGGGGCAGCTCCTGTGGCGCTTTGGTAGGGATCCCAATTTCGTCGGTCATCCGACGTGACTCGGAGTGACCGACTGAAAGGGAACGTCTCGGTTACGTATGTAACCCTCGTTCCCCAAAGGTGAGCTGCCGGGTCACCGGCTCGGCTCCTCAGCGAAAGCATGAATTAATGCGGTGCACCTGCTGCCTCTTATACTCACGCTGTGATCAGCGGCAGCTGGATGCAATGATCGCATGCCAATGTCCATTGGCTCGTTTAGATACACTCGAAGTGGATTGGTCGCTCTGGCGAGATCCCAATTTCGTCGGTCATCCGACGTGACGTCTCCGTTCCCTCCTTGTATGTAACCCTCGTTCCCCGAAGGAGGGAACGGAGACGTCACATCGACTGACGTTAGGGGTCTCACTTGGGAGCCCCAATCACCTCTGAGCATTAGAAGAAAAATTAAATGAGAATTGGCGAGTGGAATTTGCATGCCAAGCCACTCCCCATACATACAGATATATAACATGTCGGCGTGCATCCAATCATTCAGGTTTGTGCTGAGGAGCCGAGACGCATCCCGGCATTCAACGCAGATCAAGGTTGTGGCACGAAGGATGTAACGTCTCCGTTCCCTCCTTCAGGGAACGAGGGTTACATACGTAACCGAGACGTTCCCATTCAGTCAGTCAAGTTCGAAGTTATGTCGACTGACATTAGGGGTCCCTGTGGAAAATGCCACAACCCAAACTGTGTTACGTAAATGAGGATGCAAGTGCTCAGAACAAATGTATCTCAATTCGTAACCTTCCCAATGCCCTGAAAGCCAGATAAGCGGGACTACCAGGGGTGCCAGAGTTTTCTAGATTAAGCATCAGCAACCTTAGGGGGGGGTGGAGGCACAATGACAGAATGTAAGGTCATGTGAGAGTCTTGCAAAAATGAAGGAAAATAAGGGGAACATGATGGAAAACTAACCGTGGTAGAATCTGAGACATCAATGCCAGATCCGGAGAGAAAAATGGCATACTCTCTACTCAACACAGTGACAGACTTCTCTGCCAAGTCTGCAACTGCGGGGCAACAGAGGACCCAGAGTTCACCGACAGGGAACTGCTGGGAATAAAGCGCACGTATCCAACTAGGAATGGCGCCGCAAGCCGAACACCAAGCCCGACTCCTGCTAATTACCTGCTATTACCCAACACATGGGAGGACACGGGTTCCACCCGAAGATTCTAGAATCTTGCAAAAGTGTTTGGTGTCGCCCAGCCCGCAGCTCTGCAGATGTCTGCAAGAGAGGCGCCATGCGCCAATGCCCAGGAGGAGGCAACACTCCGAGTGGAATGAGCCCTCACTCCCAGGGGGCACGGCTCACCTTGGGACTGGCACGCCAAGGTGATGGCATCAACCAACCAATGAGCCAACCTCTGTTTGGAGACAGCCATCCCCTTCTGCTGTCCTCCAAAGCAAACAAACTGCTCAGAGCGTCTGAAGCTCCAGGTGCGTTCCATGTAAATGAGCAAAGAGCGGACGGGACACAGCAATGCAAGGGCCGAGTCTGCCTCCTCTGAAGGCAGCGCTTGCAGGCTCACCACCTGATCCCGAAAGGGAGTGGGAACCTTGTGCACATAACTAGGCCGGGGTCTCAAGGTAATGTGAGAATCTGCCAGACCAAACTCAAGGCACGATTCGTTGACCAAGAATGCCTGCAGGTCCCCCACCCTCTTGATGAAAGTGAGCGCGATCAGGAGAAGTCTTGAGAGACAGATGTTTTAGCTCAGCTGAATCAAGTGGCTCAAAGTGGGCTCTCTGTAAACCTAAAAGAACTATGGAAAGATCCCAAGAGGGGATAAGGTGCGACCTGGGAGGATTCAGTCTCCCCACACCTCTCAGGAACCTGACGATCAGGTGATGCTTTCCTAGGGATGAACCATCCACTGCATCGTGGTGAGCCGCAATGGCAGCGACATACACCTTTAAAGTGGAGGTGGACAGCCTCCGCTCCAGCTTTTCCTGCAGGAAGGAAACCACCACACCAGCCGAGCATCTCTGAGGGTCCTCTCGGCGAGAGGAACACCACTCAACGAATAGACCCCACTTCAAAGCATAAGCCTGCCACGTAAAGGGCGCCCTAGCTTGAGTGATAGTATCTATCATGGCCTGAGAAAGGCCAGAGAGGTCTACCGCGTGCTGTCAAGAAGCCAGATGTGCAGGTTCCATAGATCGGGTCACGGGTGCCAAATCGTGCCCATCCCCTGAGAAAAAAGGTACGGTCACGTATGTTCGTGAGATGCGCTGTCTTGTTGACCAATTCCAGCTCCATACCAAGAAAAGAGAAGCTATGCAAGGAGGAGAGCTTGCTCTTTTCCCAGTAGACCCGAGGCCCCAGATGGCTGAGGTGCTGAAGCACCACATCCCTGTGCTCGCACAACAGATCTCGCGAGTGAGCTAATATAAAGCCGGACGCACACTGTGCGATTTTTTTTAAAAAGTCCTTTAGGATTGTACTTGTCAGATTGTACGAACATGATGATCATGTCACACTGTGGGATCTCAGTTGTTATTAATGTCAGACTGTACGACAGTCACGACGTGTTAAAAATGGGTGCGCACAAGAAAACTTCCGTAGTTTTACATTAACAACCCACACACATTAAGTGACAGCGAGCTGCATTGCACGCGGTGCTGAAATGTTGGCTATCATGAAAAGTATATGAACGGCGACAATAGCGGCGTATTTAAGAAAAATAGTGTAAGCAGCACTACACACCCACATGAAAACAGCAGTAAAACCGGTGTTTATCATAGCAAAGGCAACATATCAGATTAATTCTGTGAGCAGAGAATGGGAGAGCCGGAGATTATGGCGTATAGAATAAATCTCTAGCATTAATTCTGATTATGGCTTGTCTTGAAAAACAAAGACAGTTTGATGAAAACCTTCTGACACTGCCAGAATTTAATCGGAGGTAAAATTTGATCGCAACGGCCATTAATCGGCTGTCGGTGAACATGTCAAACTAACGATCAAAGACTACAGAGTTTAGCCTAGGATTATAGGAATCTTTTAGGATTTTCTAAATTTGTCTCAGATGGCCAAATCATGGCCAAAATTGTATAGTGTGAGCCAGGTTAAGCCAGTTGTCAAGATAGTTGAGGATCCGGATGCCCTTCCCCCAAAGTTTCGTAAAAACGCAGGGAGACAGGGACAGCCCGAAGGGGAGGACTTTGTACTGATACGCTCAACCCTCGAAAGCAATCCGAAGAAACGGTCTGTGTCGAGGCAGAATCGAGACATGAAAGTACGGCATCCTTCAGGCCGATAGCTGCAAACCAATCCTGGTGCCGAACGCAAGAAAGAATGCTCTTCTGCATCAGCATCTTGAACGGAAGCCTGTGCAGGGACCAATTCAAGACTCGTAGATCCAGGATTGGCCGTAACCCACCGCTCTTCTTGGGTACAATGAAATAGGGCCTGTAGAACCAGAGGCAGAGGCATCCTTGTCCATTGGGACAGATGTAAAAAGGACGCCCCTGAACCTGGGAGGGTGCCTGGCGAACTGAATCACGTAGCTGAGCCGGACTGTCCGGATAAGCCAGCGAGACGGGCTGGGCAGCGCAAACCACTCCCCCGCCCATAGAAGCATGGCCGTCAACTAATCCTCGGACTCTGACTGGGCAGCCGCCGTGGCTCATGATCAATAAGCTTTTTGCATTCGGCCAAACTGATTTGGCAAAATCAAAACGCTGATGGTAAAGGGATTTGCCATTAGTGTGAGTTCCGCTTGCTGTGAAGCGGGAGCAGCTGGCAGAGGATTTTGCTCGGTCGTAAAGCCTTCCTTAAACGCTATATTCTCAAATAAAACAATGATTTGCGCAAAAAGAATGATTAATTATCAATTGAGAATTTGTTATTGATATGGTCTGGTGGTCATATTGCCTATGCCTGCGAATACGGGACAAACTGCATTCCATATAGCTTTCGTACGGGACACTTTTTTGATGCCTTAAATACAGGATGATTTCGTATTATACGGAACGGTTGGCAACCCTATCACCTGTAGGCTGCACTCTGCGAGAGGGGCTGTGAGAGAATAATAAATAAAAAGAGTGTGGCTGCTGTGAGTGCAGGCAGCCTATAGGGACAGCATCCATATTTCAACCCAGTGGCATGAGAACACTGGCCCTCACGGCAAAAAAAAACAGACCGGCCCACCAGGAATTATCTCGGTGCTCCGGATTAGCCAATCCGGGCCTGCTTCGTGTGCAGTGCACCTACATATAGTGCCGGGGCGACCCAAGTTCAAGTCCTGGCTCGCGGTCCTTTCTAATCCTACCAAACACACCCCCACCTTGTTTCCTGTCAATATATACTGTCCTAACCTAATAAAAAGGTTAAAAAAAAAAAAACAGTACTGTGATAATACTGATAACTGTGGTAATTTTGGTCACTATAATCATGATATGAAATTTTAATGGCATTTTACCTCTAATAACAATAGCTATGTAAAATAATTCTGAAATAAACTTTAAAATGGGGAAAAACATATTTTAAGTAAAAATAATTGAAATATTTACTTCAAGAAAATAATTTAGGCCAAAGGGGTTTGGCTGACAAAAATTTTTGAACACCGCTGCATTAGATAATATCTAAATAAATTATTATAAATTATTTTTATGTTTTAGCTATTATTTAGTGTATAACATATGTAAAATCATTTGCAAATTTTTATAAAGTGCATAATCATATATTAATTAAAAGTATAATAATATTTGTAAACATTTCAGTTTACATGAACTGATTTGTTCATCATTATGTAGTATTCACTAAGGTCATTAGTACACATTTAGAAGCACATTATCTCATACTTGTAGGTATTTGAATATATATTAACAAACGAGCTGTTAAGCATTATAGGGCCAGTTTTACTAACAGCTTGTGTCAGTGCACACTGTCTTTTGCCATTAAAATAGTACTGTCAGGTTTTACTAAAGACGCGCAGTGACGAATTAGCGCTGAAGGGCGAAGACAAAGTTATTTTTGTGCCTGACCTTATTGAATATGCATTTGTAGGAGTTTCCCTTTCAGATGCAAAATTTATGGGAGGAGATAATTCAAATGAATCGCGCAACGTGATTTACTAACGTTAGCGCTCGTCAAATTACTGGTATTTGCACCATTATTTAGCACCCAAAAAAAGCATGGCTTAAACTATTTTGCACTTAAAATGGCTGCAATTATTGTTGCTAGAGGAGGCACTGCAGAGAACAGAGAGCGCGTGGTAGAGGGGAGAGGATTTTTTTCCACACGTATTAATTTATTTGGAACGCCAGAAGAACATATTATCTTAACATATCGTTTCTGTTATTTTTCATTTGCTTCAGGAAATAAAAGACAAGTTGGAACCCTCAACTAGGAGTCTCGCAATATCAGCTCTATCAAAACTTCTTCTTGCAACCCTTCATTTTTTGGCCTCCAGTTCTTTTCAAAGTACCGTGGCTTCTTTATTTCTTTATTCTTTATTTGTGACTACGCTAATTTGCGCTGCGCTTGGTACATTGTGTTGGTCGATATGTAAATGAGATGTGTCTGTGTTCTTTCATTTGCGTGTTGTTAGTAAATCACCCACAGAAATTTCCATGCCCATCAGTGCTGTTTTAGAATTGCACTTTCGCGCTAATTTGCCCTGTTTAGTAAAACTGGCCATAATGTTTAGTTAATATAATTATTAATGAAAAGTATAACATTTCCATACTTTTTTTATGGATTTACAATTAGTTGAAAAAAGGAAACAAAAAGCTTATTTTTTTAAGTAGGTAAAGCACCTGGAATGAAGGAATCCTTGCGGCAGTCATACAGCATACCAGGAAACAGAGGTCTTCCTAGGGCTGCCAGTTCAATGGTTTCTGATGTCATGTCTGTAGTGAAAAAAAAAAACAGGAAGAACAATGAGAATATTTTTTTAAATTGTAAACCTTATAATAATTTTATCATTCTAAAATTCTTGTTAAAAAATTGTTAAAGTTTTTTTAAAAAGGTAGTGAAAGTCTAACAAGTATACAAAAAAAAAAAACATAATTAGTTCACAGTGTTCCACAAAATGTTTCATAAAGTTCACAAAATTATGCCCAATGTAATCTAATTCTGTTTAAAAATCCAATAAAAACAAATAAAGACATAACTCTTTCGTTCACTGAATGCAGTGACTCTAATCAGATGCAAATGTCATGTAGAAATCTTTAAATGGATAGTCTAAAGATATTTATTTTACCTAATGCATTTTGAATCTGCCCCTGCGAAATCACTGACATTTAAACAGCGAATAACGTGTTGGTGGCTCTGCACACTATCATGACACTACCTGTTTGTGTCGTTTTAAGTCATGTCTTACCTGGAGTTTCTGTGCAGTCTATGGTATGTTAAGAAATGAAGTCGTCTTGTAATGTCTTCGATTGAAGTCTGAAGCCAGCTGGATTTCTGTTCCTATATTTATAACACTCTATCTGGAAATGTTCCATGAAAGCTTTTTCACTGGAAGAAAATCATGGAAAAACATCTAATTAGATGGCAAAATTCCAAAGAAGAAGGTAATTGTCTGATTCTGGTTAAAATCTATAAACCTGTCAGCCTCACCCACACCCACACCCACCTGTGATTTGATTTGTTTTCTTTCACTGTTAACAGCTGTCCTTGTTTGTTTGATTTGTCAGAGGTTCTTTATATAGCTGTGCTTGGCTTAGTATTAGACAGGATTCAACTAACGGGTCAACTACCCTAAGTTTGCACTGCAGTTAATCCTTGAAAAATCAGTTTGTTCTTCACTGCTATTGGTGTTTTTCAGAAAAACATATGGGCAACACTTTAGAATACTTTTTCTTACTTAATCCATTACTAATAATGAAATACTGTAAAACAAATTGGTATTTCTACATTAACACTTAAGTCATTGCTATTATCTACTAAGGAATGTGTGTTAACTAATCAGTGTGTAATAGCATTTTATGATTCTGTTAAGTAGCAGTTAGGTAATTAATAATTAATAAATACACACATACACATAATATATTAATTAGAAGGAATTGTCTTTTTTTATTATTTTTTTATTTTTTTATTTTTTTTAACAAGTGTTTTACTTACATTATGTTGTGTTTTAGAGTTAACAGAAATGACCGTAAAATTAATGGATAATGTCATGAGCTGCCAGTACTTTTCCTGTTATTTTACAGATTTATTTCTTATTTCTCAATTTACAGATTTATTTCTCTCCAAGTTCCTTGCCATAACTAGCAGTACAGTGTATGTTTTCACTGAACTCTGTTTTTCTCGTATACATCACATTACCATTGAGTAAATTATTCCTTTATGCAAGGCAATGACTAAGGGAAAATTAAAATATAAGGAAATTAGTCATTAATAAAGAATTAGCACATAATTCTGCAGGAATTACTTAGAAACTGGAACAGTATTCTAAGTGAAAATATAGGGAACCCATTTGTAATTAATAAAGAATTAAGTCACAATTATCTGGGATTTATTAAGAATCTGGAACAGAAGTGTAGCAACTCATAATGTAATAACTGCACATAATGTAATAAGTATTACATTATTATTGTAATAAAATTTCATAATGTAATAATTTTCTCAAAACGTAATAAAATCTTGAGCTCAATGTAATAATAATTTTTCAATGTAATAATTTTTTTTCACATAATGTAGTAGGTTATTGTATGAGAAATGTATTACATTATGAACACACTGTGGAAACTTATAATGTAATCACAGTTCATAAGGTAATACCAGCACATAATTTAAATTAATGTTTACAATATTATAATTATCTTTCAATATAATAAATTTGACCTTAAAACATAATAATAGTTTTATGTAAAATATGCTATTACATTAAAAGAAAATTAGGCTTATTAGCCTACATTGTGAACTTTTATTGTGAAGAAATATTAATTTAACTCATGCTCCGTGCTACCGTTGGCTGAGGCAGATACCGCAATCTACTACATTAGACTTTGGAAACTTTTATTTGTTTTGTTCAAAATTTGTTCATAAAAATGCCTTCAAATTATTTAGAATTTAGTGCATATAATCGTTATTGCATTATGAGCTCAAGATTTAATTACGTTTTGAGAAAATAATTACATTATGAACATTTTATTACAATAATAATGTAATACTTATTACATTATGTGCAGTTTTTACATTATGTGCAGTTATTACAACAGTGAATCCATTGGTAATTGTCATTGTTTTCAAATAACTTTAACAAGCATTGTACATAGTTACTGAGTTGTTATACTGTTTTTGGATGTTACGATTCAATTGTCTGTTTCTGTTTTAATTTCATATCCTCAAACAACTTTACTGAACGTTGTAATGTATTACATAAATTACAGTTCGTGATATAATGCCTTAAATGCAGTAATACTTTTTAATTTCCCTAATCAATTGCCCTAGAGGACCATATCTGTGCTTCAACCCCATCTATCAAGTCCACTCAATACAAGCCAAGTGTTCCTTCAAGAGCTTCTTATTAGGTAACACTTTATTTTGATAGTCCACTTTAGACATTCTACTAACAGTAAGTGACTACATGTCAACTAGCAGTCATTAGAGTTTTAGTAGACTGTCTGCTTAATATCTTCTAACACTTTATTTTGATGGGTCCACAGCATACAACATACTGACTATGGGAAACTTTGCAAGTATATGTCAACTTATTTTACTAACCCTATACCTACCGTAACAGTCTACTCTGAGAGTTAGTAGACATGTAGTTGCAAATTAATGAGAATTAGTTGACATGTAGTTGACATGTAATTACAAAGTTAATTATAGTTTGTAGAATGTCTAAAGTGGACTATCAAAATAAAGTGTAACCTCTTGTTCTTGTTGCCTCTCAATCTCCAGATCTGACTTTTGTAAGTAGACCATGGTCTTTAAATATTCATGGTCTTTCATGTATTTTGCGTGGTCTGCCTAATTGAATAAAAAAAATGAGCGACCACAAACAAGTTTCATGAGTTCACCCTTACATATAATAAACAGAGTAAAGGTTATGCGTATTTGGCGTGCTGTCCTAGGGGAGGGCTCTGAGCCCGGAATTTTGGCCCGAACCCAGAGTACACTCCCCATACAGGTTAGGACAGGAATAGTTGTAAGTGCGGAGAAGGGGTGGCGGAGGGATGCTGGAAAATTGTCAAAGAACAGAGGTAAGTCTGCTGTGTATATATACACCTCTTGTTAATGGGTTGATTACTGACTGTGTTCCTCTCGTGTTAATTAGACTAGGTTAATTATCTGAACATGCTCCTCGCAAACTTTGTTAATGCTGCTGTGAGCATGTAAGAAATACTGCTGCTGCAAATATAACATACATGAAATAACCCCCCTCAAAGCAGGAGACATAGAAGGGACAAAACAAGCCAAACAAGAACAAAAACACCCCCCAACAAACAGATCTATCGCCAAGACATATGTACTGCTGCTGCTCTGAAGAGACATGTGAACCGCATGTATTACTATCTATGTGTGCCTGGGCTACCACACCGACTGGCTTAACGCTATAGTGGCCTATGGCTATGTGTGCCTGGGCTACCACGCCGACCGGCTTAACGCTCGTGGCCTATGGCTATGTGTGCCTGGGCTACCACGCCGACCGGCTTAACAATAGTGGCCTATGACTATGTGTGCCTGGGCTACCATGCCAACCGGCTTAACGCTAGTGGCCTATGGCTGTGTGCCTGGGCTACCACGCCGACCGGCTTAACAATAGTGGCCTATGACTATGTGAGCCTTGGCTACCACGCCGACCGGCTTAACTCTAATTAAACGCGCACTATGTGTAATGTTAAAGGGGTCATTGGATGCAAAATTCACTTTTTCAAGTTGTTTGAACATAAACGTGTGCTGGAAGTGTGTGTACACATCCATCCTATAATGATAAAAATTCACCCAGTGGTTTTTTAAAAATCCCTATTTTAAAATCCTCTTTCTCAAATCAGGCTGTTCTGAGGTTCCTGTCAGAATGACGTAGCTCTGTACAGGCTTCTCCCACGATAGCTGATTGACAAGACCGTCTTACCTTAGACCCGCCCTGAGTGAGCTGAGTGAGCTGTAAACAGTCCGACCGCCATTGTGTCGACTCCGGTGCAGGGAAGACAAGATGTCTTCAATTAAGCGATTGAGGCATTTTGTTGTTGAATGTAATAATGAATATAGCAGTCATCATTAACTCCCGACATCTGAGCTGCTGAAGAGGCAGAGGAATAACATTACTTTCATTTTGAAGGGAATGCGCTGATCCCGATCTGCCTAAATGTGTCTATTTTCGCGTGAATCATTCGTGATCCAGCTTTATCTACAGAAGTGAGTATAAGGGTTTTTATGAATCATTGCAAATCACCTTTCCTAATAATGTGCTAGCTAGCCAGTTTCGCGGCTGAAGTTTAGTATGCTCCATAGATATATATAACTAGATGCCTCATTATGGACTGTTTCTGTGGGCCGCGATACGTAAGCCATCCGCCATTTTTGGAACGGTCTGCGAATCTTTGAGCGCATTGACTATGTGCATCTACAACAGCAAGTTATACGCTTGTATATCTTTGAATATTCATTGATTATTATGGTGAATGCGAGATGGCTGACGCGTCAACTTATCTGGAGTGGTCGAACAGGGAATCTACACATATCTATGGTCTGCTCGTCACTCCATGGAAGAGAGGGGACGGAGTCAGCAGAGCTCACTAGGATTTAAAGCAATATGAACTAGAACAGCGTGCTGAATACAGAGCTGATTTTGACAGGGTAAAGAAGGTGTTCTTTACACTACCATTGAGAAATTTTAACCAAAGTATGTTATAGACTTTTCATTAAGGCCCTAAAGAATCATATCATCTTGTGTAAAATGGGCATCCGATGACCCCTTTAATTAACAAAATGGATATACGTTGCAATCCGATAAATAAGACCCCAGCACCCACCTGAGCAAATATCATAATTTAGTCATTTGACAACTGCTGTTACTTTCTCCACTTCATCAGTCCCAGTGGCAGCAAAAGCTCTGAATTTTGGCCTGAACCCAGAGTACCCCCAAAAAGCAACAGAGCAAAGGACAGCTGCCCTACGAGTCGACTAAACACCTCAAAATGAGTGCCGAAAATTTGGCGGGCTGGCGTTTCAGGAACAAGCTTAGTCTTTTGACCCAGTCAATGGACAAGGAACAGCGTGATTGGGGCGCTCAATCAGGAAGGCTCGCACCGCTTCTTGACAGGAGCAGCTTGTGGCATCAGACCGGTGAGCCCTACAGACCAATAAAGGAGGAGCAGCGTGTTTTGGGCTGTCAGACCAGGGGCCCATACTGCCTCCAACTGGAGCAGCTCGCAGCGCTGGGAAGACGGGCCCCACTAGCTGATGGACGAGGAGCAGCGTGATTTGGGAAGCCTAATCAGGATGGCTCACACCACTTCTTGACGGGAGCAGCTCGCAGCGTCGGACAGGTGAGCCCGACTGGCCGACAACAGAGAGGACAAGGCTCGAATCGACTGACCGGGAAGATCCACTTAGCTTTGACGTGAGCAGCTCATGGCGTCGGATGAGTGGACTTTACCGGTCGATGGACGGGTTGAACTAAATTTGAAGTGCCCAGTCAAAAACTTTGCAGAGTTCAACGTGAGTTCAAAACTCACAGGATCGGACGGGTAAGCCTCGTCGGTAGTCAGATGGCAAGAGGCAAAAGTTACTCACCATTTTTTTAATATATATAAATATGGCTTAGTCAATGATGGTTTGGTGGACTTTTTTGATGTGGGACCGATTGACTGGCTGCTGTCGCATTTATTTCTTCTGTGTGATACATTGTTAGATTAATCTATTAATCATATTAAGTAAAAATGTCCAGAGCTTATCATCATTATTTACTAGGGCTGTCAATCGGTTAAAATATTTAATCGCGATTAATCGCATGATTGTCATGAGTTGACGCACGGTTAATCGCAACTTAATCACACATTTTTATCTGTTCTAAATGTACCTTAAATTAATACTTTTCAAGTTTTTAATACTCTTATCAACATGGGCATGGACAGATATGGATGCTTTATGCAATATTTGTTTATTATTAGTGAAACTATAGTTAACAGTTATAGAGCATGAAGACTAGACATGTTTCAAAGGTCATAGATGTTTTTCAAATAACATGTTCATGTCTATTCGACACATGAAAAAAGAACAGAAATACCAGGTTACCATTACTTCTCTTTCTTTGCACTGATCAATTTACTTGCACAAACCTGTTTACATTTTCACACTACTTCTGAACATGCAAAATGTATTTATTATTTATTATAAAAAATGTTTGCCTCTCTGTGCCCACATACTGTATTTTAATGCAGCTAAATTCTCAATAAAACTGTTTTCATTTATGCATTTTACTGTTTCTGTTGTCAGACAACGGAATGAATATGAAATAGTGACTGAAACGCGACCCATTTAGACTAAATAACCAGCTCTCCCTTCCAAGATGTTAATCTGCACAAAAATCCTGATCTATAATCCAGCCATCGTCTGATAAAATCAAATAGGCTACACAGATAAAGACAATAGCTGTGCTGTGATTTTGGCTATACTTGCATGTTAAATTAGAGAAGCAACGTAATATGTGTTTTAACTGAAAGCGCAGCTCCTCTCTGCCGCTCGCTGAACAGAGCAGAGAGAGAGAGAGGTGTGTGCGCAGCGGGAAAGAGAGACCTCGCTATCGTGCGGCAGAACCATCGAGTCTCAGAAACTAAATAAGGTTTTGGCAAACCCTAAAGATTGGTCGCTAGGACTTCTTTTCGAAAAAAAAAAAAGTTGCTAAAGGGGTCTGAAAAGTCAATAAGTTGGCAACACTGTCAGTATCTCCATCCATTTCTCCAACAACGGGTTAGACCACGGGTCAAACAGAAAATGCGCGCTGCGTTAATCGCGCATTAATAAAATTAGTGCTGTTAAAATGAATTTGCGTTTACGCGCTATTAACGCGTTAATTTTGACAGCCATATTTTTTACATAAATTTTATCATAATCTCGATATGATATACTTTATCGCCCAGTGCTAATTCAAGCTATTTATAGAACGTGCTAGGCGGGCAACTCAGAGACTCCATGCGGGGCTAATAAATAAATAAATAAATAAATAAAAACTGTGAAACATGTAAATTGTACATAATGCAGTTTTTAAAATAACTTCTAAATTATAACATTTCTATTTGTTGTTGAAATATATTGATTATATTGAGTTACACAGTGGCTGTCATAACATGTTTCATAACAGATTTATTTAAACATACATTAAATAATTAAGACATCACTAACAGGTAAAGTGAAATATAATGAGTATATAGTCTAATATTTCACAAAATGCTCTTCTGTAGACTTCATTTCTCTAGTGAACTAACGAGCTGTGGATAGTCAAGTCAAGTCACCTTTATTTATATAGCGCTTTTAACAATACAGATTGTGTCAAAGCACTTAACAGTATCAAGTTGGAGGATAGAGTGTCAGTAATGTATAATAATAAGATTAAACACTCAATTTTCAGTTAAAGGCATTTCATTATTCAATTCAGAGATGTCATTGTCTAGCTCAGTATAGTTTAAATAGTATCTGTGAAATCCAATTGACGATAATCGCTAGATATTAAGTGTCCCCAATTGAGCAAGCCAGAGGCGACAGCGGCAAGGAACCAAAACTCCTTCTGTGACAGAGTGGAGAAAAAAAAAACATTGGGAGAAACCAGGCTCAGTCGGGGGGCCAGTTCTCCTCTGGCCAGGATATTATTGTTTATTTATTGTTTTAATTAAGACTTTAAATGATTTATATTTCTATTTTAATAGTGTTGCAATTTCTAACAATAATAGTATTATGTAGTTAGGTATTTTATTATATTTTTAGTTATTTGTTTTATTGTATTTTAAGTCGAGGTCTTCACTGGGATTATGTCCCCGGGGCTCATCCAGGGGTCCGGCCTCCGCCGACAATCTGGGCCGCAGACATCATCTCCCGGCGCCAATCCACCATCTGATCCAGACACGGACTGAGAAACAGAATAAGAAAGAAACAGACTAATATGAGCGTAGATGTCAATATTTTTATGATGTAACAAGTACATCATGTGTTATGGGAAGTGTTCCCGGTTCCGGTTGATCTAATTAATGCAGCCTAACAATCCTTTAACGGATTTGAATAATAGAAGTGTATTAGTGTGTTATGTGTACGCCAGGTTAAAGAGATGGGTCTTTAATCTAGATTTAAACTGACAGAGTGTGTCTGCCTCCCGAACAGTGTTAGGTAGATTGTTCCAGAGTTTGGGCGCTAAATAGGAAAAAGATCTGCCGCCCGCAGTTGATTTTGATATTCTAGGTATTATCAAATGGCCAGAGTTTTGAGAACGCAGCGGACGTGAAGGACTATAATGCGATAAGAGCTCGCTCAAGTACTGAGGAGCTAAACCATTCAGGGCTTTATAAGTAATTAACAAGATTTTAAAATCTAAACGATGTTTAGTAGGGAGCCAGTGCAGTGTTGACAGAACCGGGCTAATGTGCTCATACTTCCTGGTTCTAGTAAGAACTCTAGCTGCTGCATTTTGAACCATCTGTAATTTGTTTATTAAGCGTGCAGAACAACCACCCAATAAAGCATTACAATAATCTAACCTTGAGGTCATAAACGCATGAATTAATATTTCTGCATTTGACATTGAGAGCATAGGTCTCAGTTTAGATATATTTTTAAGATGAAAAAATGCAGTTCTACAAATGCTAGAAACGTGGCTGTCAAAGGAGAGATTACTATTAAATAGCACACCTAGGTTCCTGACTGATGACGAAGAATTTACAGAGCAGCCATCAAGTGTTAGACAGTGTTCTAGGTTATTACTTGTGGGGGTTTTAGGTCCGATAAGTAACACCTCTGTTTTTTCAGAATTTAGCAGTAAGAAATTACTCGTCATCCAGTTTTTTATATCGACTATGCATTCCATAAGTTTCTCAATTTGGTGTGTTTCACCAGGCCGTGAAGAAATATAGAGCTGAGTATCATCAGCATAACAGTGAAAGCTAACCCCGTGTTTCCTAATGATATTTCCCAAGGGTAACATGTAAAGCGTGAAAAGTAACGGCCCTAGTACTGAGCCTTGAGTAACTCCATACTGCACTTGTGATCGATATGATACCTCTTCATTCACTGCTACGAATTGATGGCGGTCAGGTAAGTACGATTTGAACCATGCTAAGGCACTTCCACTAATGCCAACAAAGTTTTCTAGTCTATTCAAAAGAATGTTGTGATCGATAGTGTCGAACGCAGCGCTAAGATCCAGTAGAACTAATAGAGAGATACAACCACGATCAGATGATAAGAGTAGGTCATTTGTAACTCTAATGAGAGCAGTCTCAGTACTATGATACGGTCTAAATCCTGACTGGAAATCCTCACAGATATCATTTTTCTCTAAGAAGGAATATAATTGTGAGGATACAATCTTTTCTAATATCTTTGACAGAAAAGGGAGATTCGAGATCGGTCTGTAATTAACTAGATCTTTGGGGTCAAGTTGTGGTTTTTTAATGAGAGGCTTAATAACAGCCAATTTAAAGTTTTTGGGGACATATCCTAATGACAATGACGAATTAATAATAGCCAAAAGAGGATATATGACTTCTGGAAGCACCTCTTTTAGTAGTTTAGATGGAATAGGGTCTAACATACATGTTGTTGGTTTAGATGAATTAACAAGTTTATACAATTCTTCCTCTCATATAGTAGAGAATGAGTGGAATTGTTCCTCAGGGGATCTATAGTGCACTATTTGATGTGATGATATAGTTAACGGCTGCATGGTTACAATTTGATCTCTAATAGTATCAATCTTGGAAGTAAAGTAGTGATAGATACTTATGACTTGCCTGAGGTAAATGAATTGCTATGTGACATTTTGTTTACAAGCTGTTTTATTGACGTCTTTCTGCGGTTGAAACAGATTGTGCGATTACATGAGGCATGAGATGTTTATTCATGTTTATTTTGTGTTAAAACTAGTAATAAAGAGGAAGAAATGATCGAATTCACTCGCGCTCTGCGCTGCCCTTTGAACTGAGGCGTTTATACAGCTATCTGTCATGACACATCAAAGAGCGTCAAAACAGCATTAATTGTTCAAATTTACGGGGAAAAAAGGACATAATTTAAAGGATGAGACTTTGTTTTTTTTTCAAAAGTAATATAAAACTTCTATACAACTGGAAGTTTACAATGAAGTTCCACTCGTGCAGTGGTTAAAACAATGCTGTATTTGCTCGGTACTCGTGCGTACCGAACCGAAAGACCCGTAGCGAAAAATTTCGGTACAAATGTGTACCGTTACACCCCTGATAGATAGATAGATAGATAGATGGAGTGAGGATACTGTATGTGCTTTAATGTACTAATAGGGAATTCATGATGAACATATTAGTAAACATTTTGTGTTAATGGCATATAAAGTAATATTCTCTGGCATAAGCCAAGTGAATGATTTAAGATCTGGGTTTGGGTTGGGCAAAGTATATAGTACTGATGAAGACTCCCATACGGAAATGTAATATATGACATATATGTCCCTATATCAGTAGTGATGTTGTCATATATGTTACATATACAGATGGTACTCATCCAGAATAATACTTCTACCGCCGCAACATTAAAAATGTGTATTTGCTGCCTTTTACCGCTAAGTGGCGCTTTAACCACAGACTTTGAAAAGTAAGAATATGAACGCGTTGGAGCACATTCCCTCGCGTTTTGCATTGCACTCTGCCAAAATTGGTTGCAGTTGCTCTATAATCTAAGATAAACTAGTTAAAATAATTCATATTCACAGAAGCAAATTTAGTACTTTAGTGCGTTTGTTATTCAGAACTGTTACGTCCCTATATGTGACGTTGAGTTGCTGTTTGAGTATTTTTCTGTTTTTAGTATTCTTTTTCCGGGTTTGCCTTTTCTTTCTCTTGGCCGCCCTCTCGTTTTTCTCTTCTACTTTCCCCTTCGCAGGTGGCGTGCGGATTGGTCGTCTCGCTTGTCAATCATTCGGGACGAGTTGATTGGGTGTGAAGACGTGAGGGGGGAGTGTTCTTCAATCGCGCTTGCTGATTGACGTCCAGCTGTGCTATAAAAGGGAAACGCCGGTGTATTAGAGACGCCAGTCTTTGTGAACTTGTGTTATGGTTATTTTATGTTGTGTTCTTTTGTTTGGTTTAGTTTGTATGGTTTAGTTTATAATGTGCTTTGACGGCCATGTAAAATCTTATCTATTTGTTGTCCTGAAGCCTTTGTCATTTGATACTTGAAAGCCTTAGAAAGCTTCTCAAAGTTCTGTTAAATCTGGACTGGAGGTGAAGGGAGTAGGTAAGTTATGTCACGTGACTTACATGGTGCACATTTAGGTTTATTTCGTTGTCTAGACACCCTAGGTTAGGGACTTGTGCCACTCTCTGTATGTTTTTGTTTGGTTAGGTAGTGTAGTTGAGTTACGATGTCTTGGACGTTGAAGATTGTTTTCTTTTTACATTTTATTTTCTTAGTTCAGCATTAGATTAAAATGGGTTAGTAAGATTTCTTCTGGTTTTGTTATTTTCTTTCTTTTGGCACGGTCCTGGCTCCCTTCATTCTCTCCAGTTCTTTAATAGGCTGAGGTTGCCGGTGTGTCTAGTTTTTTTGCATTTATATATATTTAAGTTATTTTGTGAAAATAACTGTTACAGCCTTTAATAATAAAGCAAGTTTGCTTGATTTACTCTCTGGTGTTAGTTACTCTTGTTCGCACACAGACTGTAATGTTGACAGTGGTCCGATCTGGTCTAATGTTCACCTTCCTAATCCCTAGACGCTTAACCATCAAGGGAGGGTCGTAACAAGAACGAACTCAAGCAGCATTTACTAGTAAATGACAGTGAGCCTGTGCTTACGTTTTACTCTGTTACAGACTACACTGTATTTTAAATTTACAAATTTAACAGGTGTGCAGTATTATTTATATTATTGAATGATATGTTACATTATCATAAAATAAAGAAAAGGTAGTTTACTTTGTATTGGAGCATTAA
Source organism: Aspiorhynchus laticeps (assembly GCA_023376895.1). Classification (NCBI taxonomy): domain Eukaryota; kingdom Metazoa; phylum Chordata; class Actinopteri; order Cypriniformes; family Cyprinidae; genus Aspiorhynchus; species Aspiorhynchus laticeps. The sequence continues at coordinate 327 of JALXFT010001504.1, read as the reverse complement.
AAGTGGAAGCATATTCAATGTGGATATGCTAATGTCGGTTTCACATTACTTAATATTTGTCACAAATACAAATGTTTGAAATGTACATTTAATAATTCCTACAATAAACATTACAATTTCTACATGTCACGGACATACGTTGTTATCTGTCCTTATTTAACAGGACAGAGAACTAGACAACTCCTGCACATGACATGCCTGAATTAAGAAATCATTTTTTTAATTAATTCATTCCTTAATTTTAGTGAAAATGTGAGCACATTGTATTAATTCTTTCCCATTATTAAACAAGAAACAAATAAATATAACCTGACCACGATTTAGCCA